>JARKHS020035832.1:0-33406 GCA_030143305.2 Amblyomma americanum | reverse complement strand
GTACTGCTGTGCCTCAACAAAAATTGTATAGAGTAGCAAGTAAAAAATGAATCAAACTTTGGGTCTTCATAAAAAAGGGGAAAAATTTAGGACTTTTCTGTACCTAATTCTTGGAGAAGAAAATGCAAAAGCATTTTGGTTCTCTTACATGGCGTCTAGTCTAATGTTGTTGCGATTTTCGCGGCAAAGCTACGGTCGGAAAAGTTTCCATTGCCCTTATACGATATTCCGAAGGCAACCCCATCTAGTGTTTAAGTACCTTCCATTTGATTATCCTGTAGAATTAAAGTAATCCGACAAATTAATCAACCATACTCTGCCAACTAACCCTGATTAATCATAAGCTTAGTTCATTTTCTAGAGTATGTGTAGTTTTGGGTTCCGTTTGGAATTTTCCTGGTAGACTAGCGAGGGGGGGGGGGTCAGCTTCCAAATTGGGGGGCTCATCAGATTTTATACCAGGTTGCCACCATCCACCGTGGGCACCTTTACGGTGTCAGAAGGTCACGTGACCTCTCAATCCGTTTGCTCGGTTCTACCTGTCACGGCGGGTAGGTTGTGATGGCGTCACACGGTCACATGGCCGCAGTGGCTGAGTAGTTATGGCACTCGCCTGCTGATCCACAAGAGGCGGGTTCGATCCCGCCTGCAGCTGTCGAATACGAGCAGGTTACTGAAATGTTTTTGCGCAGTTATCTTTGCCCATGAGCCTGGCAGCCAAGACACTGCTCTCCACAGCGATAATTGTTGTAGGTTACCTGTCCTGGCTCTAGTGGCATGTTAATGTTGTCAGATTAATGTTAATGTTGTCAGTGCCCCTATACTAGAATTTATTGAAACTTCAGGTCTAGACATTCATCGAGAAAGCCTTCGTAAATTTTGCTGCCTTCAAATTGTGACATTTAAGATCATAGAACTAACCTTTTTCTTGAGTATAGTTGGAGAAACAAAACTACTGGCATGCCAGACTTGTGTAGTGCATTTAGCTTTTCATCCGTTGATTCTTGTGTGCCTCTTAGCGGAGAGTGGTTCTTTCTCCTAGTGAAGCTGCTCTATCGATCTGCAGAGAATGGAATCGTGTGTACTATGCAGACCTAACAGTACACGGTATATAGCTTGGGCACTTAATTTTGTTTGCCAAAGTGCACTCAGGAGAATTTTTTTTTCTGGCAGCACGAATTTTTAAGTATGTGGTTAAAAAAATTAGTTATCATGACCTACCTGAAACTGAGATGGTACAGGTAACTACATTTAGTATGCACACTTCAAGCGCGAAAGCCAGGTAAGAAAATTTTAGCGCATTTCCGCCGCGAAAATGTCGCGATTGTCACTATATAGGACTTTTGTTCCACCGTGAATTTTAGATTTGCCAGTATGCGCGGTAGAAATAACACAATGGTTTTGTACGAAATTTATTTCGTTTAATTTCCGGGAATGGCGGTGGGTAAGAATGGGAGAAAGAACTAAAGTATTTTTCCGGCACTTGATTGAGTGGCAACGTCCATCTTTGGTTTATAACATTTATTCCCACGGCTAAGCGTAGCACACAATCAAAAAACATTTTTTTTTCTGTGCTGACGTTCGGTTCATAATACTGCCTGAGCGTTGTTGTCGCTTGGTAGATTCTCCAGCGGGCACCTTGATCTTTATTTCAGGAGGGCGAAGAAACCAGAGAGAGGACTTGGGAGGCACCAGCTACCAGGTACGGGTCTTTTACTTCCACACACCAGCGTAAACCCTACTAAGTTTTTGATTTAGGACAATCCACCGAAATTTGAAAGCGCAGGTAAACACATAGCATGAGAGAATTGGACAAAACCGGCGATTTGTCGGTTTTGACTACAGAAAGAATTTATTCTACTCCTCCGTCTTCGCAGTCAGAACTTGCCGCTTTGGTTTTGAAGGCCTACTTTCTCCAGAAGCGCGAAAGCTGTATTGTCTGTCTAGGCCTCTTCCACAGCCGTAGACACGAAGTTCTTCCTTCTCAGTGAAGAGTTCCTTCGGAACGACGGCAAACCAGCCCTGCCTGTCAGCTGCAATAACCTTCAGATCCAGTTCTTCGAAACTCTCCGAGACCTTTCAAAACGTCGATTTTTTTTTATTAGTTTATTTGCAAAGAATCCGCAGGATTAAAAGTGTATTGTTCTTTTTCTTGCCTTGGCGTGTCTTCAAGTTCTGTCGTCCTTTGTCTTTATCTGCCCATTCAAAATTCGTTATGCCATTCCACTAGCCTATGAGAAAACATAGCGACAAAATATATCTTTTGACTCGGTTGTTGTTTACTCAATATAGCAAGTAAATGTAACTAATGTGTCTTACGGCCCTCTCAGAGAAGGTCGTGGCACTTGTAGCAGCGGTAGACAACGGATGAGGTGGACCATCTGCAGGGCTAGCAGTATTTCGGATGTTTGAGTGCTTCCGCGACGTTCAGTGTGCTCTAAGTTGTGCAGAGGGGCCCGTTTGTACCTGAGCAGGAGCGCTGAAGAGGTAGAGGTTCACCTCTCAGTGTTCCCCCTCATTCACATGATCAGCAGCCCTTTTCTAACATCTACAGTTCATTTGTTCCTCAATTGCTATCACGGCGGCCTTTTTTTTTAGTTTCATTGGAAGTCCTTACTGTTGCAGACATGTTTGTTGATGGTTATACCGACGGTGCGCCAGTGTACCATCTTACAGTTACTGTTACCGGAGAAGCAAGAGCCCGCCCACCGCCGGAGAGCACGCTCTGATTCGTCCCATTACTGCAGCCGCGCGCTTAGCATCCGTATACCACGCGCCATCTGGCACCGTGAAGGTGATTTGCGCATGCGGATTCGCATGCGGACACCCGGTCCTCCGGTACCGGTAACAGTAACACGGTACACGGCATACTAAAGTTGTCTATTAACTGCCGCAATCGCTGCGGTGGCTCAGTGGTTATAGCGCTCGGCTGCTGACCCGAAAGACGGAGGCTCGATCCCGGCCGCGGCGGTCGAATTTCGATGGAGACGAAATGCTAGAGGTCCGTCTACTGTGCTATGTGAGTGCACGTTAAATGACCCATGCGATCGAAATTTCCGGACCCTTTCACCACGGCGTCCCTCACAGCCTGTGTCGCTTTGGAATGTTAAACCCCCGGAAACTAACCTAAAGTAAACAACCGGTTCCAACAAACGCCAAGCGCCTCCCGGTTCAAAATATAGCTCCAGTGGCATTTACCTCCGATGTCATTAAGCACAAGTGTAGCACATCTGTTTCTCGGCACAGATCTAAGCGTTATATCAGGGATTCTGGTTTTCTAACTACATCGTGCTCCACACTTCCTGTATACACGGGGTTGATGCAAGAAAGAGAAGAAAAAAAAACAGACGCCTACGGAGTTCAAAGTTGTTGTTAACCTACGCACAGCCTAAACAGGTAACTAAACGATATCTTGTTCCTGGCTTTTCAGTATACTCTCCTGCCATTGCCACTTCACCGTATTACGAAGCTCTCTTTTGCTGACTGGTGTATTTTTCTATGCGTGCGTAGCGGACTTTCGTCACTCACTGAGTCGTCAAAGAAATGTCACGTCCTCGTTGAAATCCAACAGTGCGATGCGACTCGCTTGCACCGATCACAAAACCGACGGTGGTTATGGCGAAATCAGTAGTGAAGGCTGTGAGCTTTTCTTTAATCTTTGCACTTGCGTCGACAGCAACTACCCATCACGAAACTTTTGTACCTATTTTTGACTGTACTTCTGTTATAGACACCACACAAGGAGACGCGGCTTCTTCGTTGTCATGGAGACGACCGGCAGAGGCATCGTCCATCATGTGTCACGTCGCCGCATATTTCTGTCTCGGATGGATGACATCTGCGACAGAAACAGCGCTGCAAGGAGGCGTTTTCCGAAGCAGCCCGATGCGAATAATATATCCAGGTTTACATGCTCACGCAGTGAATATTGGACCGAGGAAAAGACCGCATGGTAAGCGTCTGGAACTGTCACACACATAGGCCGCGTTCTGCAATTTCTAATTGATAAATACTCTCTCGCGTAACGCTTCACTATGCTAGGTAAAGCAGTCTTCGGGCAACTAGCACAACGGCCTTGAACGGCCTTCATTCCAACCAAGGGTAACGGTGTATGGCCATATGTGGGACAGTTATGGTGGCGTACCCTTGACCCATGACCTTGAGTTGCCCTCTGACCTTTGACATTGGGCGACCTTTGGTTGGAGCTGCCATGGACGAGCCTCAGACGCTTAGCAAGCGTGATTGATTTTCTCCTAATTTCAGTGTTAGACAAGTTAAGCCTCTCCCAATTTTGTTGTTCTCATTTTTTGTTTTTGCTTGCTTTTTTATCTTTGCTTCCTGAAGCAGTATTGGTGAGCATTACATGCTGATTTCGGAGTCGTCAGTGTAGACTCGATGCTGTATATGACAATTTTGTCACCTATGCCATTGGAAGCAGATGCCTCTTTCGAAAGCGTTATGATTACGTTGTGTGTAGAACGTTTTTACTTCAGATTATGGGCAGTATATGGTGCACAATATTCTTGGAAAAAATTTTGAGTATTACAAAAGTGGAAAGCGCTGTTATGAACATATTGAAGCTAATGGTCCATTTCTCCGAAGTGAGCCAAAATGTTTCTCTTAAAAGATTTTCCATCATCTCTTTCATCGAACAGTTAAGACTGCCATGCACAACCAATGGGAAACGCCTTTGACATGGCAAGAACGACAATAGCAAAATAATGCATGATTGCCGATAGGAGAATTGCTGGTATATTGATTGTTATAATGAGGTCTTACAATTTATGAAAAAATTGCGTTCCTAAACTTTTTCTCGTTCAAAAATGATTTTGTCCAGGATTGTTGGGTGTGAATACACCGCTTATAGACTTCGATTTGTTTTTGTTGTTTTTATTATGTAAACTGTCACCGGATGGAGTAATTTATGTTTAGGGCGAGTAATTTATCTGTGCAAACTGGTCTCCGCCTTTCGTTTCAGTTAAAAATCAATTTGACTTTCAGCACTGAGTCCGTGCTGCGAATCTAGCGCAAGTGATAACCGCTGCCTGAAAGGTCGCATGCAAGCGATCTGTAGAATTACTTTTAATCTGACTGTTACTACCCTCATGTCAGAAAAAAATTGTCCGGCTTGGGCATCGGCGACCGTTTGAAACATCGGAGCACAAGCACGCAAATTGAATGATGCGCCTGTCAATATGTCACGTGACCATGTGACGCCATCACAACTTGCCCACTCCATTGTGAGCTAACTGCCTGCCGTGGCATGCGCCATTAAACGAATGATAGCTGCAGAGACATTGCTGGGGAAGCAAAACCTGGGCCGCAAAAGATCCACCGGTTGCTTTGCTTGGCACAGCTAGCTGCTTGGGCAGTGGGGCATATCTTAACCGCTACACTAGTTTGAGAACGCTCAGCGATCTATGAATGCAATGCAGACAATGAACAATTCTGGATCTATGGGCATTAACTCTTCGCGCTATTGTGTCATACCCTTAAAGTGGTCACGACGTCCAGCGTCCGTTCAGCAGCACAGGTGTCACTCCACATGAATTCAAATGCTGAGCAGGAGCAGTCACTCTAAGCAGCATCCAGTGACTCTAAGTAGGAACAGGTTCACCTCTGAGTGCGTCCGCTCAGAACGCCTGATAATCCTGATGAGACCTCTTTTCTCTAGGCGATGGATCATCGGTAGACGGCGATCCATTTATACGAACGTTGGTCAAGAAGCCGTCGTTGTCAAAGTTCATCGAGCAGTAACCGTGAACTAAAGGTCGTTGCTTTGTGTACGTGGTTTTCTGTCGCCGACTGGCTTTTTGCACAGTGCGGGAAGGTCGCACATGTTCCTCTCTTCCCAAGAATGGCGCCGCGGCTGACGTCACACAAAGTAGTCTTCCGCACTTCACGCGTCAGTTCCTGTTCCCGTTTACAGATTTCGCTGAAGTAAAGGAATTATAAAGAAGTACACCCCAAGTGTGGGTAAAAATAAGAACAAATGTATGAGTAAAAGTATAAACTAAGCATGAGGGCTTTCTCGTACTCTGTCGAGAAAGCCCTCAGCAACATTAATCAACCACTGAGTGAAAACAAAATAGCTCCGGAGTTTCTTTTTAGGCACCAGATAACCAAGGGCTGTTTGATCCTTAAAAAAAATTTAACATAGCAGTCTTAGCGTCACTGCTGATTTTCTTATGAGTGAGAAATCCTCAGGTAGGCTTTACCCTGTGCAGGTGAGACGAAGCCGAAGCCCGCTTCCTCGTGTGAGATACCTGCGTCGCGTGTGGATGCCCGTCCAGGGAACCTGTCCACCCAGCGTCCCTCCCACTGCAGTCTCTGGGTGAGTGATCGCTGCTTAGAATGAGTGCATGAGCTGTAGTGGTTTGACACTGGAATTGTTTTATTCACCTGACAACTGGCCGGAAACATTCATAGCACGACCTCTATAGCATCGGTGTTCAGTGGTGGATGACCGACATAACGGTGTTTACAGGAGCGTGTTGACTTCCTGCGGCATTTAACAAATGAGAATAAGAAGCAGAAGGTGTGTAATGTACTAATATGCCTCAACAAAAAATTTTGTAGCGTAGCAAGTAAAAAATGAATAAACACTTGGGTCTTCATAGAAAAGGGGAAAAATTTTAGGAGCCTTCTGTATAACATTCTTACAGAAGAAAATGCAACAGCATTTAGGTTCCCTTATATGGCGTCTAGTCATGTTGGCGATTTTCGCGCCAAAACTACGTTCGGAAAAGCTTCCATTGCCCTTATACGATATTCATGAGGCAGCCCCTTCTAGAATGTTTCAGTACCTTCCATTTGATTATCCTGTAGAATTAAAGTAATCCGACCCATTAATCAACCGTGCTTCGCCAACTCACCCTGACTAGTCATAAGCTTAATTCATTTTCTATTGTGGGCGTAATTTTGGGGGCCGTTTGGAATTTTCCTGGCAAGGGGGGGTGGCGGGGGTCAGCTTCCAAATTGTGGGTCTCATCAGATTTTCTACCAGTTTGCCACCATCCACCGTGGGCGCATTTACGGTGTCAGAAGGTCACGTGACTTCTCAATCCGTTTGGTCGGTTGTACCTGTTACGGCGGGCAGGTTGTGATGCCTTCACAAGGTCACATGACCGCGGTGGATGAGTCGTTACGGCGCTCGCCTGTTGACCCAAGAGGCGGGTTCGATCCCGGCCGCGGCTTTCGAATACTAGCACGTAACTGAAATGTTTTTGCGCTGTTATCTTTTCCCTTGAGTCTGGCAACCATGACACAGCTCTTCACAGCGATAATTGCTGTAGGTTAACTGTCCTGGTTCTAGCGGCATCTTAATGTTGTCAGATTATTTCGCTAAGTGCCTCAATACTAGAATTTTTTTAAACCTCAGCTCCAGGCAATCATCGAGCAAGCCTTCATAAATTTTGCTGCCTTAAAATCGTGACATTCGAGATCATAGAACTAACCTTTTCCTTGAGTATAGTTCGAGAAACAAAAGTACTGCCATGCCGGACTTGTGCTGAGCATTTAGCTTTTCATCTCTTGATTCTTGTGTGCCTGTTAGCGGACTGCAGCTGACTCTCCTAGTGAAGCTGCTACATCGATCTACAAAAAATGGAATCTTGTGCACTATGTAGACCTAACAGTACACGGTATGTAGCTTGGGAACGTGCAATCAGGCAATTTTTTTTTCTGGCAGCAAGACTTTGTTACGTATGTTGCTCAAAAAATTAGGTATCATGGCCTACCTGAAACTGAGATGGTAAAGGTAACTATACTTTTAGTATGCACACTTCAAATGCGATAGCCAGCTAATACAATTTTAGCCCATTTCCGCCGTATAAAGGTTGCGATCGCCACTATATAGAACTTTCGTTCCGCCGTGCATTTTAGATTTGCTGGTATGCGCGGTAGGAATAATAGAACGGTTTTGTACGAAATTTTTTTCCTTTAATTTCCAGGAATGGCGGAGGGTAAGAATGGGAGAGAAAATTCTTGTATTTTGCCTGGACTGCATTGAATTTCATCATTCATTTTTGGTTTATAACATTTATTCCTGCGGCTAAGCGTAGCAGACAATCAAAAGACGTCAAATTTTACCTGTGGTGACGTTGGGTTCATGATACTGCCTAAGCGTTGTTGTCGCTTGGTAGATTCTCCAGTTGACGCCTTGATATTTATTTCAGGAGGGCGAAGAAACCAGAGAGAGGACTTGGGAGGCACCAGCTACCAGGTACGGGTCTTTTATTTCCACACACCAGAGTAAACCCCACTCAGTTTTTTATTTAAACAATGCACCGAATTTTGAAAGTGCAGGTAAAGACATAGCATGACAGAATTGGACAAGACCGGCGATTTGACGGTTTTGGCCACAGAAAGAATTTTATTCAACTCCTCTGCCTTCGCAGTCAGGACTTGCCGCTTTGGTTTTGAAAGGCCACTTTGCCCAGATGCGCCAAAGCTATCTTGTCTGCCTAGGCCTCTGCCACAGCCGTAGATATGAAGTTCCTTCTCAGCGAAGAGTTCCTTCGGAACGACGGCGAACCTGCTCTGCTGCCTGTCAGCTGGAATAACCTTTGGTGGTGGTGTAAAACTTTATAAAGTAGAGCAAGCCTTAATTGTTACATCCTAGTGATGGGATTGCTCTTGGATGCGTGTCGTGGCCGGAAGGTGATGGTTTTCAGCGACTTCCAAAGCCCAGTCCACTAGCTGCCGTTGGGCAGCTAGGTCAGAACTGGACACCGCAGCCTCCCATCGCTCGAGGTCTGTGAATTGCCAATCAGCTGGTGGAAGGAGCTCAGAGCAAGAATAAAGAATGTATGCAAAATCCGCTTTCGGAGCGCCACAGAGGGTGCATACTGGCGTGAACAGTCCCGGGTGAACCAGGGCTAAGTGGGCAGGGGAGAGGATGGTGCGGGATTGTAGCTGTCGCCACGTCACCTGCTGCAATTTAGTGAGAGACTTGTGCGGAGGGGGATACGTTAGCCGTTGCTCACGGTAGTGTAGAGTGATCTCGTGATAGATACGCGACCATTCGATCTCGAGCGTCTCCCCAGGCGTCGGCGGCTCCTGCTCGGCTGACGAAACCTCAAGCTAAAGAATGAGCCGCCTCGTTACCTGGGTGGCCGGCGTGGGCCGGGACCCAAAGAAGCTGAATAGGTCGGGTAGGGGCATGAGACCGGCTTAGAAGCCGGAAAGCGGGTTCGGAGATGCGGCCTTTCGCAAAGTTACGGACCGCGGTCTTTGAGTCGCTGAAAATGTGGGTCGCCGATGTAGTAGCGATGGCTAAGGCTATGGCTGCCTCCTCCGCTTCCGCAGGAGTGGAGGCAATGACAGTGCCTGCCATAATAGGTGTGTACAAATTGGACACTACCGCCAGGGCAAAGGCGGAAGAGGAGGTGTAAGAGCCTGCGTCGACGTAGACGCTCTCCGGCTGAGCGCCATAGTGTTTGTGTAGGGCTGCAGCCCGAGCAGCACGACGAGCCGCGTGATGCTCGGGATGCATGTTCTTGGCGAGGGGGTGAATGGTGATGAGGTCCCGTGTGCGGTGTGGGAGGGAGAAGGTGTGGGTATAATAGCCAGGGGGGTGTAGGCCAATGGCGTCAAGAACGTGACGGCCGGCTAGGGTGGAGGAGAGCCGATCAAGTTGGGCAGATCGATAGGCCTCGGTGAGCTCGGCGAGGGTGTTGTGTACGCCCATCTTAAGAAGGCGTTCATTCGACGTGTGCTGGGAGAGGTTGAGGGCCGTCTTGTACGCCTGACAGATGAGGCAGTTGACTTTGTTCTCCTCTACTCGGGAGAGGAAGAGATAGGGCAGGGAGTATACTACCCGGCTAAGGACGAAAGCCTGGATCAGGCAGCGGAGGTCGTGTTCCCGCACGCCTCGGTGTTTGTTAGCGATTCGTCTGATGAGGCGAACGGTTAGTTGAATGGTAGCAGTGAGCTTGGTGATTGTGGCAGTGTTCTTGCCATTGTTCTGGAGAATCATCCCCAGGATGCGAACTTTGTCTACCTCTGGTATGTGGGTGGCATCAATAGTGACATCGATGCCAGGTGGGGGAGTTTTGTCCAGTCTTCCCCGAGGGGGGCGAAGGACCAGAAGTTCCGATTTTGTAGGAGAGCATGCAAGGCCGACCTGATGGGCATAGGAGGTCACCACATCTGCCCGCGCTTGTAGTGTCTCTTCAATGGTGCCGACATTACCCGTGGAGGTCCACAGGGTGATGTCGTCGGCATATAAAGAGTGCGAGAGGGCGGGAATGGCTGAAAGAGCCTTTGCCATGGGGATGAGAGTTATATTAAATAGAAGCGGGGAGAGTACCGATCCCTGAGGGGTACCTCGGCTACCGAGGATGAAAACAGGGGAGGAGAGTGAGCCAAAAGTGATTTAAGCTGTGCGGTGGCGGAGGAAGGCTGAGATGTACTGATGGGTATGAGTGCCGACGTGTAGGGATGACAGGGCGTCCAAGATGGCCGAATGATGTACATTGTCGAATGCCTGTTTTAGATCCAGGGCCAGGACCACGCGCGTCCACCTCGTGTTTCGGGGGTGGAGGACGTCTTCTGAGAGCTGAAGCATGATATCTTGGGTGGAGAGGTGGGGACGGAAACCAACCATCGTTGGGGGGAAGAGGAGGTTGTCGTCCATGTGTTCCTGGAGGCGACCAAGGACGACGTGCTCAAAGAGCTTGCCGATGCAAGACGTAAGGGAAATGGGACGGAGATTCCTTATCTCAAGAGGCTTTCCTGGCTTGGGGATGAAAGTTATGCGGGCATGAGTCCACTGCGAAGGGAGGGTTCCCGTTCGCCAGCAGTGATTGAACAAGTCTGCAACAGCCTCCACGGACTGGCCGTCGAGATTGCGGAGTGCCTTGTTGGTGACTCTGTCAGCACCGGGGGTGGTCGTAGTCCGAAGTTTGTGCATGGCCGCCCAAACCTCCGCCGGAGAGATGTCCGCGTCGAGTTCCGGGTTAGGGTCTCCCGTGTACGGTGGGAGGGGGGTGGTAGTGAGATATTGATCTTTGAGGGCTTGGAGGAGTGCATCGTCTGAGAGGGGGAGCTGGTGCAAGATGCGTGTGACATGCTTGCGTTGGGTGGCCTTCGTGTGACCCGGGTCCAGGAGATATCTGAGGAGGGACCAGGTGTCTTTGAGGCCTAAATTGCCACTCATGCGATCGCAGACCTGTCCCCATTGTTGATAGGCCAGGTCGCGTGCATGTGTTTCCATCTCGCGTACGAGATGAGCGATACAGCGTTTGAGGGGCCGATTGTGCTTTTGATTGAGCCAGCGCCTTTGCAGGCTGGCATGTGCTTCCCACATGTGGAGGAGCCGTGTCCTCAGGTTCGGGAATGGTGGAGGTAGCGCGGGCGACATGCGGTTGAGACTGGTGGTCCATTCAGAGAGGTCCGTGATGGTGTTCGGGGTTAGGCGCCGAAGTTGGCGGAATTTGTCCCAATCCACCACCTGTGTCCCTCGTCGTTTTGGCGAGGTAATGGAAGAGATATTGACCTCCTGTGGAAATGATATAATGGTCGCTGCCAAAGGAGTGTGTCGTGTTGATCCATCGGCTGTCACGAATGTGTTTGCTAATTGTGAGGTCTGGGTTGGTGTTGTGCTGAACACTGGAACCAATACGGGTGGGGATCGTGGTGTCATTCAAAAGGGAGAGGCCTTCGTCCTGAATGAATGACCACAGGGAGGTGCCTTTGCGACAGTTCTTGCGGTACCCCCAACTGATGTGATTGGCGTTAAAGTCGCCCACTACCAACAGGGAGTTGTTCGAACTGATCGAGAGCGTCTTGCGCAAATCCGCAAGAAGAGGGGCAGGAGGACCTTTTGGGGGGCTATAGAGATTGAGGATGAAGAGGCTAAGTGACTTGCGTGTGGGAGGGAGAAGCTCCAGCAGGAGACCGTCTATGTCGTCTACCTCTAATGGGTGCTCTATCGCAGTGATATTGCGATGTACGAGCGTGGCGACCCTAGTCTGTGGCTGGGTAGAAGGTTCGTATGCGGTGTAGCTTCGGAGCTTGACTGACGTCAGAGTTTCCTAGAGCGCAATGACCGCGGGGGCGTCGCGGCTAGAGAGGGTTTGTAAGTAAAGCTGCAGGTTATCTCACTTTGAGGGAAAACCCCTGCAGTTCCACTGCCACACCTTAATGCGTTGGGGTGTCGCAGCCATGTTGGGCAATGACGGAGAGAGCGGAAGATGCAGGGGGTGGCGTATGACCTCTGGGAAGAGGCTCGTGAATCTTAGATTGGAATTGCGTGACTTTGGCCTCCAGATTGCTCTGGCGGGTTTCGAGCGCCACCACGCGGTCAGAAATGTTCTTCATCCACGTTTGAGTTTCGGAGCGGAACGTGTTTAGCGTCGCCATCATGCGTTTCTCAAAATCTTGCATGAAAGACGTCACCTGGTGTACAAGGTTGTCAGTGACTGGTTGGGAGGGAGAATTGGCGTCATCGGCGGACTTGCGTTTAGCGGGGAGCCCACGTGCCGGTGACGTGGCGCGCGAGGAGGAGGCGGAGAGGGAAGAGACGGAGGAGGAACGGGGTACGTTTGGATGTGTCGGGGTTTGCACTACTGGGGGCAATGTCGGTAGGGAGTGTTCACGCCTTAAAAGGTTTTGCAGTTGCTCTTTTAGAGCAGCAATTTCGCGACTCTGGGAGGACAATTGTGCTTTTAGCTCCGGTTTTCCTTCTCGAGCGAGGAAGACTGCGGCCCCCAGCTCACCTGTTTCGAAGAGTCCTGGACCCTTTTGCCTGGAAGTGGTGGGAAGGACACGGAACGGCTGCGACTGCGACCAGTTCTTTGGCGGGAGGTGGAACGTTGGCGGCTTCGCGACGCCCTGGGACTCTTGGGTGGCGAAGACGGTGGTGGACTCGCCGGGGGCGTTGTCCGTAGAGTGGAGACCGGTGTGGTGTTGCCGGAGCGTTCGAAGCGTACTTTGCACTTGCGCGTCCCTGTGAAGTGCGTTCCATTACACAGGATACATTTGGGAGTGCAATCCGGCGTTTCTTTGATGGGATGAGACGCACCGCAGCGAGGACAAAGGTCGGTGCGCTCTTTCGGACACACATCAGCACGATGGCCCGGCTTGCGGCAGTTGAAGCATGCATGCTTCAACTTTCGCCTTGAAGGGATGACACGTGTAGAGGGTGCCGTAGAAGACGAGCTGTCTTGTAACTTCCGTGGTGTCAATAAAGGTGACCAAGATGGACTTGGTGCGGCCTAGTTGGCGGGCGTCGGCGATCGTGAAGTGGCGGATGGGGTTCAGCGCCACAAGGTCGGAGAAAATATCTTCTTGAGTCTGGTTATATACCGCGTTGTAGAGTATCCCTTTGACGGCGTTGTCGGGGGCCGCGACGTATGTCTTCATCGGATACTGTTGGTCGTGGAGCCTGAGTTCTTGAAGTTTGACATATCGTTTCATTCGGGCTTCCGAATGTGTACTCACGGTGAACGAGTTATTGTAAGGGTTGATTCGGAGCTTGTCCTGGCTCCGCGCTTGCGCGTAGTCGATCTCTGCGCCAGTGCAGAGAAGCTGGAGAAGAGCTCCGCCGTTCACGGGCCGCAGGTCGAGACAACTGCACGGGCAGAACACAATCTTGAGGTCTGAAGCTGGCAGACGAGGAAGTGGAGCGTGTTTCTTGATTTTTTGGTGGAGTAGACTTCCCTTGTGGCGGTTGAGCGGGTTTGCCTGGACCTGCCCGGGAACTGGACGCTGCTGACGCGTCATTGGACGATGACGGCTTCGTGGTGGGGTAGAGCTTGTTGTGGGCCCGGACGGCGCGGGACCACCGTGGATCATTTTTGAGTTCTTCTGAAGAAATCACTTCGCCATCGACGCGGTACTCCATCTGTGACGATGTAGACCCGGAGACAAACAGGGCGATGAGCAGCCGGCGGCGTTAGGCCTAACCGGTGATGGCGTTCCACGCCTGGCGCGACAGGTAAATCTTCCAAAATCTGTTCCAATGGGCGAAAAGGGCCGAAAAATGGTGCGTAGAGGTGCACAACACCTTCACTGACTGTGTCCGATGGAAAGCAGGTCACTTCAGGTCGATATTCCGCCACCACGAGCAAGTTTGACGGAGCCCATGTGATGCACGTCCTCATGGCTCAGCCGCCGGAATAACCTTTAGATCCAGTTCTTCGAAACTCTACAAGACCTTTTAAAACATGGGCTAGGCACTCTCACTTTTCTATCAGATTCTTTGCAGAGAATCCGCAGGATTTAAAATGTGTCGTTCTTTTTGTTGCCTTGGCGTGTCCTCAAGTTCTGTCGTCCTTTGTCTTTATCTGCGCATTCAAAATTCGGTATGCTATGCCACTAGCCTAAGAGAAAACAGCGACAAAATATACCTTTTGGCTTGGTTGTTGTTTACTCAAGATAGCAAGTAATTATACCTAATGCGTCTTACGGCCCTCTCAGAAAAGGTCGTGGCACTTGTAGCAGCGGTACACAACGGATGAGGTGGACCATCTGCAGTGCTAGCAGTATATGGGACGTGTGAGTGCTTCCGCAACTTTCAGCATCCTCTAAGTTGCGCGCAGAGGGGCCCGTTTTTACATGAGCACGAGCACTGAACAGGCAGAGGTTCACCCCTCAATGTTTCCCCTCGTTCACACGATCAGCAGCTTTTTTTCTAATATCAACAGTTGCGCATTTGTTCCTCAAATGCTATCACGGTGGCATTTTTTTTTAAATACTTTGGAAGTCCTTACAGCGCCAGTTGGAAGTCCTTACAGTTGTTGGTGGTTATACCGACGGTGCGCCATCGTACCGTGTACCGTCTTACCGTTACCATTACCGGAGAAGCACGAGCCCGCCCACCGCCGGAGAGCACGCTCTGATAGGTCCCGATGCTGCAGGCGCGCGCTTAGCATCCAATTCCAGTGCTGCGGTGGCTCAGTGCTTATGGTGCTCGGCTGCTGACCCGAAAGACGTGGGTTCGATCCCGCGGCCGCGGCGGTCGAATTTTGATGGAGACGAAATGCTAGATGTCCGTGTACTGTGCTATGTCAGTGCACTTTAAATAATCCTACGTGGTAGAAATCTCCGGACCCCTTCACTACAGCGTCCCTCACAGACTGTGTCGCTTTGTAATGTTAAACCCCCGGAAACTAACCTAAAGTAAACAACCGGCTCCAACAAACGCAAACCGCCCGCCGGTTCAAAATTTAGCTCCCGTGGCATTTACCTCCGGTGTCATTAAGCACGAGTGTAGCACGTCTGTTTGTCCGCACAGATCTAAGCGTTATATCAGGGATTCCTGTTTTCTAACTAGATGGTGTCCCACACTTCCTGTATACACGAGGTTGGTGCAAAAAAGAGAAGAAAAAAAAATAATCGGACCCCTACTGAGTTCAAAGTTGGTGTTAACCTACGAACAGTCTAAACAGGTAACTCAACGATATCTTGTTCCTGTCTTGCGAGTGTACTCTCCGCCCATTGCCACTTCACCGTATTACGAAGCTCTGTTCGCTAACTGGTCTATTTTTGTGTGCGTGCGTAGCGGTGTTTCGTCGCTCACTGAGTGGTCAAAGAAATGTGGCGTCCTCGTTGAAATCCCACGGCGCAATGAACTCGCTTGCACCAATCACAAAATCGAAAGTGGTTAAGGCGAAATCAGTAGTGAAGGCGGTGAGCTTTTTTTTTATTCGTTGCACTTGCGTGGACCGCAACCACCCATCATGAAACTTTTGTACCTCTTTTTGACTGTACTTCTGTTATAGACTCCGCGCAAGAGGACGCAGCTTCTTCGTTGTCATGGAGGCAACCGGCAGAGGCATCGCACATCATGTGTCACGTCGCCGCATGTTTCAGTCTCGGATCTCGCTTGTATGACATCGGCGGCAGAAAGAGCGCTGCAAGGAGTCGTTTTCCGAAGCAGCCCAGTGCGAATAATATCTCCGGGTTTACAAGCTCTGGCAGTGAATATCAGACTGAGGAAAAGAGCCCATGGTAAGCGTCTGGAACTCCCACATACATAGGCCGCGTTCTGCAATTTCTAATTGATAAATACACTCTCTCGTGTCTAGTTTGTATGTAGTTGTAGGGTCATTTGTTTTATGCGAAAAACTTCACTACGCTAGGAAAAGCAGTCTTCGGGAATACAGCACAACGACCTTGAACGAACTTCAGCCCAACCAAGGATAGCCTTGTATGACCATATGTGGTACACTTATGGTGTCATACCCTTGACCCATGGCCTTAAGTTGGCCTCTGACCTTTCACATTGGGTGACCTTTGGGTGGAGCTGCCATGGACGAGCCTCAGACGCTGAGCAAGCGTGCTTGCTTTTCGCTGAATTCCAGGGTTAGCCAAGAATAAGCCACTGCCAATTTTTTTGTTTTCATGTTTTTGTATTGCTTGTTTTTTCGTTTGCTACCTTCAGCAGTATAGATGAGCATTACATGCTGATTTAGGAGTCGTCAGTGTGGACTCGATGCTGTATATGACAATTTTATCACCTATGCCATTGGAAGCAGATGCCTCTTTCGAAAGCATTATGGTTCTGTTGTTTGTAGAAAGTTTATCCTTCAGATTATAGACAGTCTATTGTGCACAATATTTTTGGAAGAATTTTGAGTATTACTAAAGTGCAAGGCGCTTTTATCAACATATTGCAGCTAATGGTCTATTCTTCAGTCAGGGCCAATATCTTTTTCTTAAGGAGGGAAACTGCTCTTAAAGAAAAGATTTTTGTTTCTGCACTCAAATTTAATCAAATTACACACCCTTGACTAGTTTTTTGTGCTGATTCCAAAAATGTCATTGGTTGCATGATAGGCTGATTAGTTCCTGAGATACACTTAATTAATACCCTTTATTATTAAGTACAATTAAGAGAAAAAGCACATTAAAAAAGTTAATAAATTGCACTTTGTTAGGTTCTACAAACCGAAAGGGATGAAATGTTGGAAACAGTTTTTTGATTTTACAGTCATAAGTAATTTTTAAAGACATTGAAACTCAAGGTACAAATAGTGCCTAACTTGCAATCGAGAAATAGGGCAAATTAAAACATTTCTTAACGTTAATTACAAATTCTGCTCCCAACATTACCTAGTGTACACATATGGCTACATGCTAAAAAAAGAATTGTGGTTCTATCTGCCATATATGCTGAGATATGCTAATTTGGGATTTGCTATGAGTCCAAAATTTCCATTTTGAGAAAAACAGCAAAAACAAACGAAGTGTTGTTTATGGCAAAGTACTTCAAATTTATTCACATACTGGTATTAGCAGACACCTAATAGCTTCCTGGGACGTAGTCTGTCTGACCAGAGTGATTGGAATGGCGCTTTTTCAGTGTGCGCTGAAGATTTTCTGCAGATTTGCGCTTCTGCACAGATGCTGTTTTCCTCTGGACATCTTTTTCCCGCATGCGCTTGGTTGTCTGGGGGCTAGGCGTTAGGCTGAGCTCTTGCAGTATATGTGCAGCAGTTCTTTCGCTCCCTGCATTGAACTTCATCACTGCTTCAGCCACAGCAGCCTGCACTGTGAAGAGAGAGGCATGCCTTTCCTTTCGAGCAAGGGACCATATCATTGAGTGCAAGCTCTCATTGTTGTTTTGAGTCTTGCCTCGTTGGCAGCGTTCTAGCAGTCTCCTGTCTGAAAGCCTTTCGTATATAGGCAGTAAGGCATTGCAGACATGAAGAGGTAGATTGTGCCGATGAGGTGGCATTGCCTCGCCTCTGGCCTCTGCCGCATCCTGCTGGCACCAAGAATCAGGGCCTGTTGGACAGAGGCTGTGATTTGAAGTGGAGTCGTTGGACGTCACATGATGATAGGTGGCCATCACAGCTTTGTGCATGGCCTCCACATCACCTATGTGGGATTTGAGCGCCCACGAATAATAAGAGCTCAATTTAGCGATCAAATCTTGCGTGAGCTTGCCTCTCCCACCAAGCGATTCTCCAGCAGCACCTTTCTGTTTGGTAACCACGTTGCGCAAAGCAGTGCCCATGCGTTTCTGCACGTGGTTCACACAATCCTCCTTATGGATTTCAATATATCCATACACTTCAGCTTCTTCCAAAGCGGGGAACGTGCGACTGTCCCCGTCAGACAGCATTGTGGTATAACGGAGGTTGTGTTGCTGCAGGGAACGCTGAAATAAGATCAGGGCAGCCTCAACCTCCATTTCACCAGCCTTCTTGGATGTGTTTTTTTGGCAGATGTGGCTCTGCTTCCACAATGGGTACGCCGGGTCGTCTTCTTTGGGGCCCTGCTCACAGCCGGCGCAAAAATTGCTCAGAACAACAAAGTCAAGAACAAGCCCTGTGAACAGTTCAATCACAGTTCCGACGCCGATGTGCGATGAATGCCCACGTGTCATCCATGAGCCGTCGAATGACACCGCGATGTTGCTCGGATTCCCGAACTGATCACGCGCAGTCGGAAGTCAACTTCTGAGCCGCACGGTCCACCGCGGGCGCCAACTTTTTCTTGACGTATTTCTGCCAAGTTTTTGAATGCAGACCGCGGTGGGAAATATTCATCACCGAAAATATGTCATTCAACGCGGCACGCTGGTTTCCCGTTGACTGCATCGCGCGCGCGGCGAGGATGTTCACCACGAACGGGCTAACTGTCTGGTCGGTCTCCACACGCGGCGAACTCCATCGAGATGAAATGCCGCCACAGTTCTCACATGTCAGGGTCAGTTTGGCGGCGAGGCCGTACTCTCTGTCGGATTTTTCAATCGTCAGGTAGCCGTTGCATACTTTGCACTTCACTGACGCGAGCATCTCGTTCACCAAACGCAAGCTGACGATGGAGAAGGTATCGCTGGGTGGGGCACTTGCGGAGTCTCCCATTCCACCGAAGAACGCTGCCTTGCGCTCTGTTGCTGCCGCTGATGCCATCTGCTGAAGTTTCTCCTGAGCTTTCTTGTCCATTTCTTCGATCTCACAAGCTTGCAGCATTCGGGTGTCATGACGAACACGACCGCTGCCCGATGAGGCTTCCGCGACCGGCGCCGCAGTTAGGCCTAGCTCGGACGGCACCTCCCGATCTGCTGGCGGAGTCGTATCCACGGCGCTTGAGGTGTCCGCAGTGCTCGAGGTGACCGTGGCGCTCTTCAGGTTGTTAATAAGCGATTTTTTCCTCTTTTTCCCATATCTGTGAGTCGTGCGGAACTTTGGCGCCGGCGTTGACATCGTCGCGAGATGCACCAGCGAACACACCTTGACAAGATGGCTACCGCTTGCGCTCAACAGACGCTTCCAGCAGACGACACGAGACCCTTCAGCCAATTAGTTAGCAACTTTCAGTCACGTGCACCGACTAGCGAATAGCATCGCGCGTTGCGACTACTTTTTGGCGGCATTTTCTCCCTCATCCAATAAGCATAAAAGAGCAGCAACTGCGCGAAATTCAAAATGAAAAGCAGCTCTTCCAAATGAAACCAAGATGGCCGCGATCGCTGCAGTGAAACGATAATAGGATGTCGCGGAAAAAGCCCCATTATTGCGCGAAAATCTGCCGAGAGAGAGCTCGGATCGAAGTTTTATCCTCATTTGACAGCTCAAATATTGGCTCTGGAGATTAGAAAATTCACAGGCTGGTAGAGAAACAGCTGCAGATTTCGAAAATTCCATTTTTGAAAAATCGATTTTTTTCGCGATTTTTTAGCCTCCAAGAGCCGTCTCCCCCCTTAAGGGTAACGGAGTGGATTCCAAGAGAAAGTAAGCGGAGCAGGAGGCAGCAGAAGGTTAGGTGGGCGGATGAGATTAAGAAGTTTGCAGGCAAAGGGTGGATCCAGCTGGCAAAGGATAGGGTTAATTGGAGAGACATGGGAGAGGCCTTTGCCCTGCAGTGGGCGTAGTAAGGCTGATGATGATGATGATGAAAAATTATTACGGAGTGGATGATAAATTTTAGAATTGTAAGGAAATCGTTTAATAGTTGATACAGTGTTGTTCGGCATGGTAAATGTTTCGCCCAAAAACTCTTCCTTACCCTACACGAGGCACCAGGGAGAGAACAACAGCACTATTTACGATTATAATCTTTTGGCAGAGTGTTTATATTATCTTGTTTTCAAAATCACCATTGCAATCACGCATCTTGCCATCTCCCTTCTTAAAGTTGTCGGCACCTAGTTGATTTTACAGCGATAGCTGTTAGGCGCCCATGCCTGCCTTGCGCGCAGTAGTCGTCCGCCGTCGCTGACGTCACCGTCGCCGCCGTCGGCCTAAAGGTGGCACCCACTGCTTGCGCCGGCCATCCTGGGTTGCAGAAGCCTACGAGTGGCTCTGTTTGCAACAGCTGGCTGCCAGTGCAGGTGTGCGTCACTTGACCACTACACCAGTGTGCCAAGAAATTATCCCCAATACTAAATGCCTGAACAACTATCGTTGAGTCTTGCTTTACACATTGTCAGCACCCTGTTTTTTTTTTAGGTTTCAATACAGACTGCGGAAGAAAGCTGTAGAAAAAATAGGAAAGGTGCAAAGATTCATGTGGTATTTATTTGCTTTAACATGACAGGGATTTGTGAAAACAAGTAGCTGCGTATCAATGCAAGAAAATCTTTCTAAAATAAAGTACTTTAGATAAAAAAGCTTTTGATTCAATGTAAATCAAAGCAGCTCCCCTACGGCTTGAGAGTAAGCGCCAACGTTCGCTCTTGGAGATATTTCCAGGCTGCTTCTGCTCACCAGGATGTGTGCCATGTATCTTCGATAGTCATAGGAAAGTGGAGATACTGCTATAGCGTTGTACGCCAGAAAGTACCGGGTGTTTAAGCGAACACTTTGAAAAATTTAAAAATAAGCTTTTTGGGGTAAAAATATGTCTTCTGCAGCGCAGTAGTAGCTGTATTGGTGGACAGCAGAAAGCCGGTCAATCGTCTTATGCCGTAAGCTGCTTAAGCAATTTTTAATAATTATCCTTTTAACTGGTATACCTCGCGCCAAGTTGCAATTCGAGATTTGTAGCTGGTCGTTTGTAATAACCATATCAGTTTTTAGAATTACTAAAATGCGATTATCCTCGCCGTTGTGGCTCGACAAAATTTGGCTGCATCGGGCGATAATACATGCGCTTTCGGAAGCATGCAGGCAAAGCAACCCCATCAGTGCATGTAACTAGTCGAAAATGTAAAATTTTTCTGGCCACCCCGCCAAGGGTAATCTGGTTTTCAAAATTCTAAAAATTATGTGGCTACTACCTATGACCAGCTAGAAACATATAATTGCTACTAGGCGCTTAAGTCTCCGAAATAATTAAGTATTATATTTAAACAGTTAATAAATATTAGTTCACCAGCTTACTACTTCAGACGATTCACCTGTTTTGTGGTGTCCGCCAACACTGGTAATACTATGCCACAAATATAATATTTTTACCCCAAAAAGCCTATTTTTGAAAATTTTTTGATAGTGTTCTCTTAAACACCCGGTATATTGCTTCGGGCTTTGTCTTTGCAAGAAGCCGCCGGTGCTTTGGATGTGCAGCGTGTCCGATATCAGATGGGCATTTGGCTGCTTGGTCACCTTGTCCACCCTCAACTTGCACAGCTGGTGCGCCCCGTCTGCTGGCTGTAAGGCGGCAAGTTTGGCGCGTGCATTAAGAACCACAGTGGAGCCATTTATATCTGAGGTTCCTGCAGGAGTGATGTTTCGGTAGGGTTTGGGTTGAGGCACTGAATTTTCAACGCGTAACTGTGGAACACCCTGTCGGCTACGCGTGTAGAACGCGCAGGTAAACTGATCCACGGACGCTGCTATATCCTTTCTGAATCTTGAT
The DNA here is from genome assembly GCA_030143305.2 of Amblyomma americanum. Lineage (NCBI taxonomy): Eukaryota > Metazoa > Arthropoda > Arachnida > Ixodida > Ixodidae > Amblyomma > Amblyomma americanum. The sequence goes on along the minus strand of JARKHS020035832.1, from coordinate 11,650 downwards.
TTTGCCCTCTCTCGATTTACACCTGCCATATTGGGCAGGTGGCAACCTGCCCACCAGGCTGCCGAACTTTGCATACTACTTCGGGTAAAACGAACCTTAGTGTACTACTTCGCATATAAAGACCACTCGGGTGATATAACATCTCGGTTACATGACCACTCGGATATATAGCCAAACCTAAGTATGGCTCATCTTTCCGGTTTGGACCTCTCATGTAGCAAACTGAGTGTGTTCACTAGGATAAAACGATATTATTGCGATAAATGGCTAGGTTATATTATTGTATATTTTAAATACAAAGAGACGCTCCACCCAAGTTGGGGTCGTGATGAAACCAATTTATCACCGCTTTCCTTCACGATGTCACCCTGAATCTGTCTTGCCACTTATGCAGGGCTGGCGCTTCTTGTCAAGTGGTACCTCGCCAGTAGACTCATGGCGTCCTGGTTTTCAACGCCGGAGTCTAAAAGTCTTGGGTGAGTTTATGGCTGTGTTGTGCAGTCACTCGTCCGAACGTTTGAACAATTCAGGCATTCCAGTTCTGCACCGCACAGCTCCGTTTGTGCATGTGCACCTCTGAGGAGTAATCAATGTGGTTTGTTCCGCTGTTTAACTGAAGCTGCACTGTGTATCATATCTTAACGCAGGAATTTCTATCAAATCAGCAGAAGCAAATAATCTTTATTGTGTGATTTCCTCGCTACCTTGACTTTGGAGTGCATTGATCGCAACAGTAATGGCTCACTGCAGGAAGGCGTGTATCTATTATAACCACTTGTCACTCTGATTGTTTTGTGTCGCGTAAAAGGAAGTGATGACAATCGAACACACAGAACACTTATGCCATCGCTGCTGTGTGACCTTACTATTGGCTGCATGACTGGCCAGCTGTGCACATTGTCATACAAGTGTGTACATAGTTCTGGCGATGATGAGTTATATGTGTTGGTCTCGGTGATGTCTTGTTTCACCGCACTGCACCTGATTGGCATCGCAGGGGGACTGCCACATGCAACGCGATTTACCGCAACATCACGACAAAAGTCTGAGGAACTATTTAAAGGTCGGACACTGAAAGGCGTTAGGCATTTCGCTCTTGCGATGTACGCAACTATAGCCCAAGCCGATGGAAGCCAATTCTTGCGCAAGATTGCTTGAAGCCGATTAGTATAAACGAGTGATTTTTCGTCACCTCACAAACGTCCTTCTTCGAGTTATGCATTTGGCATGACCGCAGTTGGCGACAATGAGTGCCAATAACTGGATTCTCCAACCAGCCTCCCGATTCTCTTTTTCGTGCTGGAAATACCTCGTCCATGTGATCATGCCGGTCTGTTTACCACTACTTGTGAAAAGGCTATTTAGCATCTATCACTTTTCGGACGCCCATACTGTATAGAGGACCGGAGGCATGGATGAACATAGTCGCTGTGTAACAGTATCATGCAGAATAGTCAATGAGACTACCAGTACCTGACTGAATTAGTGTGAGTAAGCCGGAAACATGCCGCACATATATGCACGCAATAGGCTAAGCACAGCAAGAGGCGTTCTGTTACTCGAAACGAATTATGTCGACTCCCACTTCCCAAGAAAGCAATTCGTCCGAAAAGCTGGTTTTCTTTCCTCTGCGATGAATTCCAAAAATTGTTGGAAAATGGAGTGCTAAGTTTACTCCTGTTCTCACTGAGAATGTAAAGTCACAAGAATCTCTTCGCTAGATGCTATGTACCGTACATGGATGCATTAAAATCCTCCAAGCCCTAAAGGATACCTATACAACCAGCCATTCTGCCCGCAGAGTCGCAGTGTTTCGCTACAAATATTTCCCTGTCGCTTCTTTCCTGCCCTTGTCATCAGTCAGCTCGGACGCCCTTCCCGGACCTACTTGGGAGGGGTAAAGTACCCGACCAGAAATGGAATAGTTACAGCGCATGATTCGCCGTTGCACTATTACACCGTCATGGGTGAGCTCTGTCCACCAGTTGACCTCTAAAATGAATTTGACTGCACATCTAGAAACTAGCAATTCGTGGGCCTCCATACAGAATATCCACGCGATATATTATCATAAAAGGCTGCACTATATATTTTAGTATATTTTAAAAACTTGAAGTCTTTCCACTCAAGATTGAGTCGTGATGAAAACAATTTATCAGCGTTTCCTTCACGATGTCACCCTGAATCTATCTTGTCACTTCTGCAGGGCTGGCGCTTCTCGACAACTGGCACCAGTAGCACTGTGGCGTCCCGGTTTTCAACGCCGCAGTAGGTCATGGGTGAGTTATGACTGTGTTGTGTGGTGCCTTGGTCAAACGGGTAGAAATTTTAGGCCTTCCAATTAAGCAACGCAGGGATTCGACTGTGCGCATATGATTAATGACTGACGTAGTTTGCTCCAGTGTTTACACGAAGCTTCACTCTCTACTTTCTCTGAACGCAGGCATCGCGAAGAATAAAGCCGAAGCAAATTGGTGCCATGGTGTGTTTTAGTCGCTGCATTTACTTAGGACCACGTTGAGGACTACATTAATGGGTCACCGCAGGAAGCCGCCAATCTACGATCAGCACCTGTCATTGTGCTTTTTTTCCATTGCATAAAAGAAAGTGATTGCAATCGAACACGTTGAACAAGTATGTGACCGGTGCAGTGTCACCTTACACGCTTGCCCTGACATTGGCCAGCCGTGTACATTTTAATACAAGTGCGTGCAGAACTCTGGCGAAGATGAGTGCATAGCTCCAGTGGTCCGCAGAATAACGACGCACTAATGCACGCAGTGCACGTTAAAGATCTCCAGGTGGTCGAAATTATTCCGGAGCCCTCCACTACGGACCTATTTGTTCTCTCTTCTTTCACTCCCTCCTTTATCCCTTCCTTACGGCGCGGTTCAGGTGTCCAACGATATATGAGACAGATACTGCGCCATTTCCTTTCCACCAAAAACCAATTATTATTATTATTATTATTGTTATATTATTAAGCTCTCCCTCCATTGAAGCTTTAGTCAGCTGGAACGCCGTGCGGGTTGTGTATCCGCTAATAGAAAACAAACTGATGTTGAAGAGACGTTTTCAGCACTTGAAAGGGCGGCCTCTGTGCCATTTTTGAAAAGCAGTAAAAATTAGCTAAAACTTTTATGAAGGAAGCATCCACACTGTGAAATTAATTTAGGCTTTTCTTGCATTTGTGGATGCTTGCACGGGCCTAAACATTGTCTCTATGCAACATACCGCTTCGGACCATGTCTGCAACATAATCTCAAGGAAGTTTACTTCCGGCCTACGCATGTCAGCCAACGCTGTTTAAATCAAACCCTTGCACCTTTGATCTGGGGCGATGCAGTGCCGGTCAGCTCTTGCGGACTTCACTGTATTCGGGTACAGGTCGACCACAACACGGCAAGTGCCTCTCATAGTAAGCTCGGCCAGCAATGGCGCGTACATGTGATGATGTCACCTGGTAGTCTAGCATCACTGAGGGAATGCCACATGCAAAGTGATTGATTACCACGTCACAACAAAAGTCTGAGGCCGCCTACGTAGTTTTGTATGGCGACCCCTTACTCTGGCTCTCTCTGTCGGGTTTTCAGATTACTTTTCTTAGCTGAACTTCAGGAGCTACGCCGTGTACAATATAGGCATCGGCCCAGCAATTAATTGCGCTGCATTTTCCAATACACCCATATTTATCTGATTGATTCAGTACACGTCTATTGAAGAGGGTGGTATTCGGGCTGCTTGTGGGTGGGTCTGCAGTCCAGGTACCCGGTGGCTTCTGCCGACCTACTGGCGACGACAAGAAGCGCTGCCTTGTCGCCGAGGATTGCGCGGGTTTTGACTCTTCAATAAAAAGACGGTTAATTCCGGTGTGCGGTCTTTTATTATTGTACTAGGGCCTTGACATTTAGAGGCACTGTAGAGATGTAAACGTGCATGTCCACTGCACGATGGGAGTGCACATTAGGGGTGTGTCGATTTTCATCTTCAAACCTGCTGTAGAACCTATTTTTCTCTAGACCTCATTCATCCTCTCCTTTAAAGGACGTCTCAGGTTGCCAGCAAGAATGCGTAAATTCCGATATTGGATACTTGAACTTTCATGAAAGAAATAAGAGCGGAATGCACGGCACATTGAAAAAACACGGTGGTCGATGAAAATAATTGTAGGGCGGCTTCCTGCAGAAGAACCGTTTACCATTCCTAATGGTTTCGTTAGTGAGCGACAAACTTTGCCAAAGAATGCCGTTTTGTTTTCTATTACCAAATTTCGACGAGGAGGAAAGGAATTTTAGCCCACGAGAATACTTGGTGAATATATCAGTGCCCAAGTTTCTATCCTCTTGCAGGAATACATGTCTCACCTCATCAATGTTTCTTATTTCTAGGCTGTATATAAAATGAGACATCGGAAACACGGATGAGGTCGACAGACGAAATGTTCCAATGATGCAACCGTTCGCACGCCACTTTTGCTAGTGCCTTTCTCGCGTGTATGTAGTCTGTCCCGGAGATCTGGTGTGCGTAATGTAAACCTGCTTCGTAACATGTTCCACAATATGCGGCACCCCGCAGGACTTGGCCAGAGAGAGGCCGGTCCTTCGTTGTCATGGTGACAACAGACAGCGAACAGGATATTGCTGCTGCGCCGCTGCGTCGTGGTGGGCCGATGTCGATCGCTAGGGCGCTCCTTGGCGCCGAGCTAACGTGTGGTCCCAGTGGTGACGTGCTGCGGCGCAAAGCTCGAATAACGTCTCCAGCTGGACCTTATCTGAGGAGCTCTGCCAGCTGCGGAAACAGTTTTTGGTAAGTACGTAGCTCGCTGTAGACCATCATATTTAAACGCGCATGCGGAATCCTTCAATCCACTGAAGGTGTTTAGTGTTTGTTGTGACAGTGCTGCGCATCACACTTAAACAAGTAAAGAGGAGATGGGGAAAGAGTCCTAGCGATTCTGTTTAAGGTTACATAGCTGTGGCATGAGCTGCACGCATTGAAAAGGGAATAGTTATTGCGGACAGAAGTCAGTGGATATCAGCCACTATACGATGGCTGATGGTTACAATGCTTGGCTGATGACTCCGAAAGGTGTGGTTTCGATCCCGGCCACGGCAGTCGCATTACGATGAAGATTAAATCGAGAGGAACGTGTACTGTCTAAGTCGGTGCACGTTAATCAACCCCAGGTGACTGATATTATTTGGAACCCTCCCCTACGGCGTCCGGAATAACCTGTGTCGCCTTATGTCGACTCCCCGTGTTTTGAATTCAAGGTAGATATATTTACTACTGACTGCATGGTAATTTTTCAATTTCAAGGAAATTATCTGATGTTTGATACAATGCTATGTGACATGGTAAATTTGCAGCCCGAGAACTACCCCTTACACTAGACGAGGTGCCAGGGAAAGAACACCACTATTTACGGTTGTAATCTTTTTGGCACTGCGTTAAGAATTCTTATCTTGTTTTAAAATAACCGTGGCAATCATGCATCTGGCCATCTCTCTTTTTAAAGTTGTTTTTTTGAGGTGGCAATGCGGAGCACGGGAAATAGTTATAGAAAAATTTGGGAAAGGTACAACGATTCGTGTGGTGTTCATTTGCTTTAACATGCCAGTCTTTTGTGAATACAAGTAGATGTGTATCACACAAGAGAGTCTTTTTAAAATTTTGTTCTTTAGGTAAAAATGCTTTTGAATCTATGTAATTCAAAGTAGCTCCCCGATGACGTGACGATAAGTGCCTACGTTCGCTCCTTGAGATATTGCCGGGATTCTTCTGCTCACTAGGATGTGTGCCAAGTATCTTCGATCGTCTTAGGAATCTGTTGATATGCATATAGCGTGGTACACCAGAAGGTACCAGGTTTTTCAATGAACATTTTCAAAAATTTCCAAAAATAGGTTTTTTGGTGTAATAAATCTTCTGTGGCGTAGTGTATAAGCTTATGTAGTAAGCTCGTTGAGGAATTTTTAATAATTAGCTTTTTAACTAGCAGACATAGGCGTCAAGCTGCAATTACAGATTTGTAGCCGGTCGTTAATAATAGCCATATCAGTTTTTAGAAGTTCTAAAACGCGATTACCTTCGCCGCTGTCCCTCGACAAATTTTGGCGGCACCTTGCCAAAATACGTACGCTTTCGAAAGCATGCAGGCACAGGAACCCGTCCAGTGCACGTAACTAGTCAAAAAAAGCCCAATTTTGTCGAGCCACAGCGCGAAGGGTAATCGCGCTTTCAAAATTCCAAAAATGATATTGCTATTACTAATGGCTGGCTAGAAATCTACAATTGCTACTTGGCGCCTAACTCTCCTGGCTAAACAATTATTATATTTAAACAGTTAATAGATATTAATTAACCTGCTTACTACTTAAGACAAAAATTATATTGCTATCACTAACGGCTGGCTAGAAATCTGCAATTGCTACATGGCACCTAACTGTTCCAGTTAAACAATTATTATAATTAAACAGTTAATAGATATTAATTAACCAGTTCACTACTTAAGACGATTCACCAGTTTTCTGGCGTCCACCAACACTGGTAATACTATGCCACAAAAGCCATATTTTTATCCCAAAAAGCCTCTTACTGAAAAATATTTGACGCTGAAACGCGCGGTATATGGCTTCGTGCTTTGTCTTCGCAGGAAGCCACCCATGCTTTGGATGTGGAGCGTGTCAGATATGAGCTGGGCATTTGGCTGCTTGGTGTCCTCGTCCACCCTGAACTTGCAGAGCTGGTGTGCCCCGTGACTGGCTGTGATGTGGTAAGTGTGGCGCGGGCATGCTGAACTACAGTCGGGCTATTTCTCTGAGGTTCCTGCAGGAGTGATCTGTCGGTAGAGTTTGGGTTGAGGAATTGAATTTGCATCACGTAGCTCTGGAACACCCACGGACGCTTGTTGTGGGATTGCCCGCCACTGAAGCCAACTTGAGTTCGCCACCTGGCAGCAGCGGGTCTCCACCCAGACAACCCGTCCTCATATATTGATTGGACGCAGGGGCCACATCACCGCTCCCTCCTCGCCTTCATTAGATATCCTTTCTCATTCCTGGATTGTACCTGTATCGATTTACTACACCTGCCACGGAAGGCAGGTGGCAACCTGGCCACCAGGCTACCGAAATTTGCATACTACCTTGGATGCAAACAACCTTAGTGTGCTACTTCGCCTGTAACGACCTCCCGGATGATATAACCACTCGGTTATATGACCACTTTGATATATAACTAAACCTAAGTATGACCCATCCTTTGGGTTTAGACCTCGTATGTAATGATCTGAGTGTGTTGACCTAGGATATAACGATGCTATTATCATAAAGGGTTAGATAGTATTTTAGTGTAGTTTAAAAACTAAAAGACGTTCCGCTGAATTTTGAGTCGTGATGAAAACAAATGTGTGTAACTTTTCAATCAATCAATAATCAATCAGTCAATGCATTTATTTCAACTCGAGGTTGAAGGCCCCCAGGCGTAAAAGCTGTTCTACGACAGCTTGAAAGGTGCCTGGGGGCCCATACAAGGCAGCAGTGGTTACAAACTAAATTACAGTGTAAGTACATATCTTCAAACAATCATTCGAACAACTATACAGTACAATTATTAACAAAACAATCGTTGTTAATGAGAATTTCAGGTGATCGGCGTTCGGCCTCAATTCTTCCTGAACATCAGAAAACATAGCGGAATTGACATACAATACAAAGTTAGCATGATTATTGTAGACAGGTTGTTTTGTGGGTTACAAAATACTGTCGCAGTTGTTTTTTACTGTAGGTCTCGAAATATACATCCTTCTTTTCATAATCGTTCAGAAGAGATGGAAGTAGGTACTGTAGGGACTGACAGAGATAATCGGTACGGCGGTGTGGTACAAACCATCTGTCACAACTGCGAGTACGACCATCGCTTTTTTGTTTACGTAAACTTGCGGTGTTCTTTAAAAACGTTTGAAGGCCATTATTTGCGTAAAAGAAAGTGTGCAGTAAACGAAATTCTAGATAATGTTTTGCTTTTATTATTTTATACCTCACAAACAATTCTTCTGTCGGATCGTAGTACGATACATTAGCAATATTACGAAGAGTTTTTTTCTGTAGAAGGAAAATTGCGTTAATGTTACTAATCGTTGTTGTTCCCCAAACAAGCGAGCAATAGTTTAAATGTGACGTGAATAATGCGTGGTAAATGTGAACCTTTATTTTTTCCGGGAGATAATGTCGGCATCTGGCAAGTGCTCCCGCAGCCGATGATAGTGATTTGCGCAAGAAATCGATGTGGTGTGTCCATTTCATATCAGACGAGAATGTCACTCCTAAAATCCTATGTTGGTTGACAACTTCAATAGTAGCAGTACCGAGTGTTAAAAGATGGTGCATTATAGCCTGTTTGCCACTCGGTTTAAAAATTATGGCTTTCGATTTTTTTGCGTTAATCTTAAGACCATTGGCATTGGACCAGTTGATTATCTTTGTCATCTCAGTTTCTGCTTTAGCAATCACCTCTTGTATGTCATGATCAGAAACAAACACGCTGGTATCGTCAGCGTAAAGAGCATAACAAGCATCTGAATTGGGTTGAACAATGTCATTGACATATACATTGAAAAGAAATGGTCCCAAAAGACTGCCTTGTGGCACACCAGATGAAATGCTCTTAAACGATGAGGTATGGCCCCCAATACTAACACATTGCATTCGATCACTCAAGTAAGAGTTAAACAACACCAAAGATACACCACGGACACCGTAAGCACTAAGTTTTTTCAACAGAATTTTGTGGTTTAGAAAGTCAAAGGCCTTGCTGTAATCTATAAAAATACCAAGCGTAAGCGTCTTGCATTCAATATTTTTGATGATGAGCTCTTTCATTGTTAGTAGCGCTGTTTCGGTTGATTTGCCTCGACGGAAACCATGTTGGTACTCTCGTAATATGTTATGTCTGGAGAAAAAGTTTTCTATGCGCACCAATATTATTTTTTCTAGGCCCTTTGAAAACACGGGTAATATAGATACCGGCCTGTAGTTAGCTGCGTCGTTTTCTTTGTGGCCTTTAAAGATGACCGATACCTTTGCTTTTTTCATGCGACTTGGTAAACAGCCAGTTGTGAGGACGAGGTTAAAAATATATGTCAAGTGAGGCGCAATAACGTCAATTGCGAACTTGACAGGCTTTATCTGAAGATCGTCGACATCGACTGAGTTGGTGTTTCTCTGGTTCAGGAATGCGCTACAAATTTCGATTTCATCCGTTGGTTCCAAGAATACGTTGGCATTTTGTTCGTCAGTGGGCGTTGACCCTGGTTCGTCGCAGGTTGGTTTTATCATGTCTACAAAATGCGCATTGAAATGCCCAGCTAAAGCTACCCCCGAAATACATTTGCCATCTATTGACATTTCAGGGGGGCTGCACTTCCGAACGTTTCCTTTGAAGAATTTCATTGACCACCTTCCACACTTCCCGAGGACCGGTTCTTGAGGCATCAGATATGAGGTTATTATAATAAGCGATCTTTGCTCTTCTTAACTCTGCGGTCAACTTATTTCGGTATTTCTTGAAGTCTGTTAGTGCTGTCATTTCTCTCGTACGCAAGAAATCTTGGAAGAGTTTTTGTTTCTCCTTAATCGCCTTCAAATGATCGGGTGTTATCCATGGTTTCCTTATTTTGTTCTTTTTTCTTGCTTTCTTGTATGGAAAGCATTCGTTATAGAGACAGCAGAACATAAGCAGGAATTTGTTGTAAGCTTCAGAGGCATTACTCTCGTTATAAACTGGAGACCAGTCGTTGTTTGATAGGCGGGCTCGAAAGAATTCCATATTACCATTCGATATATTCCTATACAGAGGTACGTCCTTGCTTGTCTTTTCTCGTGGTCTATAGCTGGAGTACGCAATAAATATTGGACAGTGGTCGCTTAAGTCATAGCATATGGTTCCAGCAGTATGTACGGAAATGTCTGAGTTGACAATGAAAAGATCAAGGACAGACTGGCCTGTTTTGGTTACCCGCGTTGGTGTATTGATAACGGAATAAAAGCCAGAAGCCAGAAGTGTGTTATTGAACTGAACGGAATGCTTGTCATTTCCAGCTAAGTTAATATTGAAATCGCCTGCCAGAAGCAAACGGTATTGATGACAGGAAGCGTACTCCAACATTTCTTCGATGAAAGTCAAAAAATGGTATTTGTTCCCGGAAGGAGGGCGATATACTACAGAAAACATATCTTTCCCACTACAAACACATAACGCCTCCAGATCAGCAGTAGTACACGTGAAACGGTGCTCCACTTCGCAGCACACGTTATCCCTGATATGCATCGCTACGCCGCCGCCCCGTCCCTCAGTTCAGTTTTGGTAGCAGTGTTTATAGCCTGCTAATGTTAGTGTCTGGCTTTCATCGTGATACCATGTTTCCGTGATCATGATGACATGCATTCCGAACCGGAATTCGCCGAGAAACATAGTGAATTGTTCTAGCTTTGATGCCAACGAACGTGCATTGATATGGACAGCCGATGTTAATGCCTGGGTTGGCGCCTGCAGTGTTATATCAGAAGGTGAGCATAACTCTCGATATAACATGATGACGATGAAAGCAAAGAACTAGCAACACACCACCTTAGTCAATCTTTGACAAGTCTTTATCGTGTTCGATTCGCACTACGTCGCTTCCCTCAGCTTTCCGCGCAAGAACTTTTCCGTTCCTGGCCCATACAAACTTCCAGTCAAACTCACGTTTCTTTTTTATCCCCAAGGAAAGAAGTAGCTTCAGTGTAGGGCAAAGATGTTCGTTAACGAACACACTTTCTTTATCTACGAATCCGACTTGTTCATTCGTTATGTATTTGCTTCGAGCCTTTTCCAGAAGAGCATCTCTTTTTTCGCGGCATTTGAATTGCACAACTATGTTGGTTTTGCCTTCCTCACGAGTTGGCACGCGATGACAAACTGCTATGTCATCAGCAGTGATAGTCTCGCCTATAGCACTGCCTACCTTTGTTACCAGTTCAGCAACATTTTCATTCTCCTTCTGCACCAGGCCTTTTATTTCGACATTACATCTTCGAGAGCACTGCTCTGTTTGAACCATTCTTCACTGAAGCTGTCCAATAGCATGTTCATTTGCCTTGACCCTTTTCCGCAGACTTTCATTCTCTTTCTTAAGATCTTTGTTTTCATCTTGTTGTTCAGCTAGTTTCTTTTTGATTTCCTCAAATTCTGCATTGATAAAAGTCATGGAATCTTTCAAACTTTTCATTTCAGCACGAAGCTCACGTAGTTCACTTCTGGCATCCCTGTCATCATTCGCCGAGCCTTTAGGCATCACTACAGGACACTTGGTACACTCAAAGAACAAAAACTGCGGCAGCAGCAACAGCAAAAGCTACACAGTTCTCCCGTTCGACAAAGTCAGCGAAACAGTCGGTTTGCCGTCGCTGCTGCCGAGTGCCAGATCCGGGGTGGGAGCCTTCTTTTCTAGGTTTCCGCTGGTGACGTCGGTAGTGACGTCAGATGCGTCCGATATGTCCTCGATGGTCGCTGAAACGCCCAGGTGATAGCGGCGATGGGTACAGCTGTCTTCTTTCTGCAGCGTAAAACACGCAAGAATCAGCGAAACAGTCGGTTTGCCGTCGCTGCT
>JARKHS020035831.1:0-13329 GCA_030143305.2 Amblyomma americanum | reverse complement strand
TCCTTTATTCATGGTAATGGCAGCTCCGGAAAACAATCGCTAGAAGTAACGACAAGTTCTAGTAACTTTAAACGACACCAGGTGTCGGGCGGCTTCGTTCAGCAGGGGCAAGCGACATACGCAGCGCCCACGTTGAGCGCCCCCCCCCCCTTCCCATGCCTCAAGTGCGGGGCAATGAGTGCGAGCGGGCGTAGAAGATGTGGCAAACTCACAGGAGCCGCAAATAGGTGCATCCCCACATGCCGATGTACCAGGCGGCGTGTTTGTACCATCCTCTCGTAATCACCTGACGAACAGAGCTGTCGGCGTCCATTACATTTTCCCAGTATAAGGGGTTGTCGTCAAAGTACTGGTCGATGCCCCCACTGGAAATGAAATAGAGAGAAACGAGGGAAAGGGCGTTAATGTACTGACAAGGAAGCGCGAAACAACGGCATACAATTCTTGTTAAGGTTGCAGAAACGTTACAGAGCACTAAAAAAATGAGGCAATGATGAGGCCGCGATCGAATATCGAGCGTTAACACACCTAATATAGGTCGCCGGCTCGAATCCATGCCCGAGCTAGAATCTAACTTAACCATTACGTTTATGCTGCACGAAACGTGAAAACGCATCCCACCAGTCCGAACTCGAACGACTGCACCGCATTGTCAATATTGTAAAGACGTGCAAGTAGGAGGACATAGGTCCCCGGTTCGAATCCCTGCCGCGAGTTAGTCTCTAACTTATACAGCAAGTTTATACTGCAAAAGAATTGTATGACACCGTCCGGAACATTCTTGGGCAAATGGTTGGCCCACAAATTTTGCTGAAATGTCGTTACAAAGTGACCGTACTCTGACGCCTTCCGGGCCAGGTGTTACAGGGAAGACATTAAGTAATCCTCAAAAATGTATTTATTTGGGGGGTAAAAATGTGCCTTTGCGATATAGCATTCCCAGTGTTGGCGGACACAGGTAAGCAGGTTAATTTTATTTAGTACGCCGATTAACTAATTTTTAATAATTAATTTTTAGCTTAGGCGCCTAGTTGCAGTTAGAAATTTGCAGCCGGTCATTAGTAATTGCCATATCAGCTATAATTTAGAAAAAGCGATTACCCTTGGCACTGTGGCCCGACAAAATGTTGCTTTTTTGGCTAGTTACAGGCACTGGAAAGGTTGCTTTTACTGCATGCTTTTCGAAAGCGCATGTATTCTGGCACGATGTTGACAAATTTTGTCGAGCCACACGCCGAGGATATAATCGCATTTTCGAAATTCTAGAAAATGATATTGTGATTAGTGACGACCAGCTGCAAATCTCTAATATAAACCAGTTGCCTAGCTTTGATAGTTAAAAAGTTAATCTTCAGAAATTAGTTAACCAGCTTACTATAAAAATTCACCTGCTTTCCGGTGTCCACCAACACTGGTAATACTTTTTCGCGATGCCATATTTTTACCCAAAAAAACCTATTTTTAAAAACTACTAAGTCTTCCCTATAACACTTGGTATATGCTGGTTCAACAAAGTTTAGCTTCGAGTTGTGGCGCTCAGGCAGCACGCTTCCTCCTGTTATTATTGCATTCCATTATGCAACAACCTCAGTTATCAACCAGTGGGTAACTGTTTGCGTTAAAGCGCATTATGTTGAGACCCGAAACGCGAGAAGCAGAGCTTAACTCTATAAAAAAAAGCATTACATATGCATTGCGAGGATTGTGTCTGAGATTTTTTGCCACTGTTTGCACAGTACTTAAATGTTAAACTTGCGAAATTTTGGTATAAATCTGAGATAGCTCCTGCTACAGGTAGCTTGTTTGCAATCAAAACGAGTGCAATCCGACTCGTGCCATTTGAGATAGATTTCTGGGGACCACACACATTTCATCGCATACATTCCTTTATTGCCATTTTAACGCCATTACTTATGAGAAATGCTTCCTGTATGGCTGTAAAAGCTTGAGAAAATATTACTCGTTCGAAAGTATGAGTTGCATGTATTTGCTGTATACCCTTACAAACATTTTAGAAAGTCTATAGAGTGTCCATAGATATCTGCCTATAAAATCTATAGAATCCCAATAGATATAGCCTAGAGAACAGTATATAGGCAGTATAAATCCTATAGACAGTCTATAGACAATCTATAAATTTATGGCTATTCACTTTTAGTAGATTTTAGTCTATAGGCAATCTATAGACTATGAATAGACGAAAATAAATATGTACAGGAAGGCAATATAATCCCTAAGAAGTATACAGACTGTCTATAGACCATTTTTGTAAGGGTTATATCGCTTAAGGGCTGCCATCACGTCGATTTCTAGTTTTGCAATGCGAATTTAAACTGTACACACTCGAGATTGACCTATGGCCTAGTGGCTTGAGCATCCGCCTCGCTTGCGGAAGGTGCGGAGTTCGATCCCCAGTGCCGCCGGGTACGAATCGGTGATACAATGGGTACAAGCTCTCCCCTGATCTGGTGCTCGGCTTATTTAGGGCGAAATGCTTGGGAAATGGGTCTTTGACCCCATCTTGTGCGATGAAAACTACCTTGTACAATGGCGCTCTTTGGCTAAAGCTGCCCTTGTGCCATAATTCATTCATCACCACCATCTTCATCATAATTGACCTGTTTAGCCTGGGTAGGTTACTTCACCATATTACCCACATGCTTAAATGTTTAGCTACACGCTATGGAAAATGCTATTCAGACATGCGCAATGGTCGGCACGATGGCATTCATCTCACGGTGGCAGGGAGCTGTACCGCTGTGTTTCTGACGTCATCCACATTCCATCTTCTTTCGCTGCTCCGAAACACTTATTTGATAAACGGCCACAATATTCGTTCCTGAGGTCCATCGTTCTGTGAATTCCTCTTTTGGCAACCTTTCCCTGACGTCACATAATTCTGCAAATCCATTCACCCCATCTTCGTATTCTGGTTGAAGTGCTTTGGAACTCGTGAGTAATTCACGAGAATATGCACCCTGATTAAGGAAGTGGCAGAATTTGCGGCTAGAGCATTGTCCAACTGTCGCCGCGCTGTCATTCATAAAGATGTCATAAAGGTGTTTAAGGGCACAGGGTAAGCCCTATACTTCCCATGCATTTTAGGCCATGTTGAGGTACATGTTTCTCACTAACTAATAACAGTAGCCTAATAATACATATATCATTGTTTGCCAAATTTTGTGCTCTTTTTACTGAACTAGAATATTTGAAATGTGTTGAAAATTCGATTTTTAATAAAATTTTTTCCGGTAGTACACAAATCTGGCCTTTGCGCATTTCAAAATTCATAACAGAATAACTGCTCAGTGAAATTGCTTAATTCTAGTTCAGTAGTTGGCAACACTTATGTAGATGATTGCAAAAAAATCAGCCGTCTGTCTTGAAAGGCATTGGAAATAATGGTACCTTTGTAAGAAAAAACACTGTTTTGAGATAATAGAGCGTAAAGAGAAAAAAGATGTGAAAAACCATTTTTTATTCGCAGAAACGCCTCCATAGTAATTGGTTTAATAGCCCCCTGCTTCGTAGTCACTGTCGCCGTCATTTTTTCGCTTTTCGGCTTGTCGTTTTG
Source organism: Amblyomma americanum (assembly GCA_030143305.2). Classification (NCBI taxonomy): domain Eukaryota; kingdom Metazoa; phylum Arthropoda; class Arachnida; order Ixodida; family Ixodidae; genus Amblyomma; species Amblyomma americanum. The sequence continues at coordinate 9,755 of JARKHS020035831.1, read as the reverse complement.
ACTGTCGGGCCTCTTTTGTAAGCTGTCGTGTTGCTCGGTCCGCAAAGTACATGCGCTTATGGTCAGCTTCCCTCAGCCACTTGATGGTGTTGCTCCCTGGGTTCAATCCACACGCCTTCAAAACGTTGGCCCGTGCGATGCTACCATCATTAAATGAAAGAACAGCATCCAGTGTTGCCATCCGTAGGGTCCGAAGCCTAACAAACACATTCCTTGGCGCGCGTTCCCAAAGAACATGGTTGAACGACTCATTTGCATTTTGAGTTCGCCCATGCAGGCACTTCTCTAGGAGCTCAGCCTTCGATAGCTCCCTATAAATGGGTTTGATAGCCTCCAAGACAGATGCAGGCAAACTCTCCTTGTGGAAAAATGGCTTGCCCTCTGACTGACTTCTGTTGAAGGCACACCACGTATCAGGTCCCTTTGGGCAAAGTCCATGGAATGGGTCATCGTCTGTGGCCGATAAGTGGAAGAAGGTTGCCCAAACGGCCTTTCGCATTTCATCCAGGTTTCCTACATTTCTTCTGATGGCCAAACCATAGAACGTCTGGAGCTTGTCTATTACTGCATCAGTCAGTCGGCCTCGGCCCGAGAGGCTCTTTCCATCAGAGAGTTTTCCTGCTTTGTTTCCTTTTTTTAGCCTTCGTAACCTTGTGCCCATCCTTTTTTGCACGTGCCCTATGCACTCAACCTTGGATATTTCAACGGAATCACCATATGGCATTTGTGCCTTCACAGCCATAAAAGCCTTGCTGTCACCATCCCCAAGGTATTTGACGTATCGAACGCCGTGAAGCTCCTCACTCCTGCCGAAAATTTTCAGTGCTCCTGCGACTTCCATTCCACCGCTGGTGCCTTGGTAGTTGCTTTGGCACACCTCTCTATGAAGGGGGTCACTGTTTGTACCCTTGATGCTGCACTTTGGACAACGTTTAGACAAAACCTCCACATCCAGCACTTTCCCAGAGTCTACACTGGTCGCAGAGACTATGCCGTTATTGGAAGTATGGCCTCGCTTCTGCCAGCTTCCATCAAGAGCAACTGCGATGTCTTTATCCCCCTCATTCAGCTGCACAGCTTCGTCAGCTGCCCTTTTCATCGACTCCTGAGCAGCAGCTTCGATGTGACCTAGAAGCTCTTGATTGTATTTCGCAAACTTTGTCGGCGGCTTAGGAAGGTTTAGCATAGCACAGAGTATATTTCCTGCAGCCATTCCCTTACCAATGGACCTCAAGGCATACACTAACCTGAGGTTGGCTTCATAGAGGCCAGAAGTAGTTTTCTTCGACGTCTCAAATCGTTGTGCGGCACTACACACTTCACAGTTCAAACTGTAAACGCTTGCAACACCTACCCGTTTTGTCACAATTTCGATGAGCTCAACACTTCCACCGCACTCTCTGCACACACAAATCTCTGTAATTGCGGCACAAATGCCGTCCATGTCCATTAAGGCATATTGGCTGCTGCTCTGTAGCACACCCTCTTCCTGGAAGCACAGAGAAAATCTTGAAAGCTTCGATGTCGAGGAGCTGGCGCGTTCGGCGTTCGGGATCTCATTCGGTCGTGGACATCCTTTTGCTTTTTCACGATGAGCGTAGCGGTTGCCGTGAAATTCACGCCTGACGAAGGCCTTCTTTGCCCTGGGCATCTCAACTTATCAGCAGCAACCAACACCGGCACAATTTACAATACTGATCGAAAGGGATAGCACTCGGACGCAGCTGCATGAAGGTTGCAGAAACGTGGAAAAAACGTGCAAAGCGTCTCAGGATTGTCTTGGCTAAAAAAGAGGAGCTGTACAATAGTTGCCAGACAATTTTTTATATGTAGCTGATTTTAGACAAGTTTTGAAATCAGGTGGTGGACTTTTTGGTTGAAAAAATTGACGTTAATCCTGAAAGGGGGCGTGGCCGCTCACTACTTGGTTTCGGAAAAAGCGTTTTTCAGCCGTAAATATGGCTTTCTGAGGAAAGTGCGATCATGGAACATGTGTAGAAAGAATTGAACTTCTAAAATTCCAAAAGAAAAAAAAACGATTTTTTTCTAATTTTAGCTTACCCTGTGCCCTTAAACGGGCTAGAATTATGACTTCCATGTCGGGAAAACACCTTATGTTCGTCCGTATCAGAAGAATCGGTAGGCAGGCGGCAAAGTTTAAGGAGGGAAATGGTTATTTTTACTTACAGAATTGAGGTGAAGGGAGATAAAAAGTGGGAGAGATAAGACTAAGAAAGAGGTGGAGGCTACCGGTGGCGGGTGAGGGAAAGTGTGAAGAAGGTACGGAGTGTAACATTATTGGACTGGATCGGGAGAGTGCAGGAGAATGGTGATTGTCGCTCGCAGATTGACGAACTGCATGGCACCACCAGCTCGAACGGTCTGAACCCCGCAGCTGTTCTGTCAGAGGGAAACGCCATTGCTAACGCGTACTCTCCCTCATCAATGCCATTGATTGGCTAGAATTTTTGCCTCTTCTGTTTTTCATTTGATATCGCTCAATAACTGCAACTCTAACCACTTTATGAAGCTATTGGGTCTATGCTAGAGGACCAATAGCCCCAGCTGGGAAGGCGTTACGTCGACTTTTTGCGCATGGCCCGATGCCTGCAAGAGCTGACTGTCTATCGTGTTTATTTTTCTCCATCTTTTTATGCGTTATTTGTTTCACAACATAACCACACTTTTTGTCGCCTTTTCGGATTCCCAGTGCCTTCGTTTACCTGTTTAATTTTTTGCAAGGCCTCTGGCATAAATCCACATCTGGCGCCCCCCCCCCCCCCCCTTCAGCCTAAGCTTAGTAGTTAAAGCGCCTGGCATAACTTGCCTTTCTGTTTAATAGCTTCCTAGTTGCTTACCTTTTGAGGTTTTTTAGCCCCCCTTTAGTTATTCTGATTGGCTTCAGCCTGTAATAGCCATGCTCGGGAGGTAAAGCCTCGCTTTTGTACTGGCTTGTTTTATCTTCCCATCACAGGGAGATCATCCTTCGACTGCTGAACAAGTCCTTGGCTTTTCCCGCCTCTAATGAAGATAGGTAGCCCACGTGATCTGCCTGGCACTCTTCATCTAAGCTGCTTTCCTTAGCCGGACAGTGTCTGACTTTACTCATCTCTGTAGGGGGCTTTACGTGCCCCCTCGTCCAGATGGCTTTCATTCACTTTATACAACCGACTACTTCATTTCTATACGCGTAACCTCGCCGTCTTGGGGCTTTTTTCTTTCGGCGCAAATTTATTCGAATTTTTTTCATCTTTTGGCCACAACTGTGGCGATTTTTTCAGTACCCTTGCGTGCGAGACGCCACGAGCTGAAGGGAAGTCGATATGCGATCTGTACTTCCTGGAAGAAAAACTTTCGAGTCTTTCTTTGTTTTTGTCCTTTCAGAGAAATTATGATCGGTGCTATCTCTTAACGTCACTGTCAAGTGAATCAACGCGCACAGGGAAGCCAAGTTTACGATGTTCTTGAGACCATACATGGCCTCTCTTGACACACGTTGGTCGGAATCGAGTTTTTGTGTCTGCTTCCTGCATTTTGCTAGTATCCAATTGGGTTCTTCATTGCTTTGGAAGTTTGTGCACAAAAACTAAGAAAAGTAATTCTGAGAAATATAGAGCGTTCGTCAACTAAAAAAATTCCAAAATGTTGAGACCGCAAGCGAGCAGAGTCGGCCAGGGTGCAAACGCGAGTTAATGACATCATAGTCGAAATCAAGGCGAAGAGATGGGCTTGGTCAGGGCATCTAATGCGAAGGTAAGATAACAGCTGGTCCTTAAGTGTAGCGGACTGGATTCCAAGAGAAGGCAAGCGTAGCAGGGCGCTGCAGAAGGTTAGGTGGGCGGATGAGATTAAGAAGTTTGTGAGGATACGGTGGCCGCAGCTGGCAAAGGACATGGTTAATAGTAGAAACATGGGAGAGGCCTTTGGCTTGCAGCAGGCGTAGTCAGGCTGATGATGATAATGATGAATGCACCGGGAAACGAAGTAGTAGTTTGCACCGGCTCTGACTCGAATCCAAGTTGGTTCTTCTTGTATACCGCCCAGGTTTCAGTTTCGTTCTCTCTACAACATGTGCTATCATCATCACCCCTTTTCCTAGATAGATAGATAGATAGATGCTTGAGGCCTTGCCCTTTGTAACGGGTGGGCACCACTAGGTTGGGAACCCGGCCAAAAAAAACAAAGAAAAACAAGAAGATGGAAGCACACAAGGAGAGAAAGAAAGATAAAACGCACAAAAAATGAAAAAGAAGAAAAAAGAAAAAAACACGCAAAGGCTAAAGTCAGGAGGGGGGGGGGGGGGGTTCGCTCATCGACCTCGTTCACTTCCGCCTCTGCGGCTTCGCGCTTTTAAACACAGTGCACCACCAAAGAGTTAGTCGACGCTTGGTTCGCAGCACCCCCTCGCTCTTGACCTTGGAGCTGTCTCCTTCGTCGTCCACTGCAGGACCGTGAAACCCGAGCGCCTGTGGGAATGTGGTGCCCTCTGTCGGCATTGGATGGAGTCTCTGGCACGACATCACCAGGTGCTCGATGGTTTCCTCCGCGTCGCCACACGCTCGGCATATTGCTGCCTGTGCTTCTGGTGTTGCGTCGAAGTGACGGCGGTACACCAGTGTTCGCAGCGCTCCGGCACGGGCCTCAAACAGCAATGCGCTACCCAGGCCGTTGTCAAAAATCTTTTCAGGTCCGATGCTGTTTTTGCACTCGCGGTACACTGCCAGTGTCGGTTTTTCCGCGAGCGCCTGCAGCCATTGGCGATTCTCTTTTTCCTGGACCCGTCTCCTTGCCTCCTGTTTCCATGCCGTTGCCGATTCGGCACTTATGGGTGTCTGGAAAAGTCCATACTTGCCTTCTATCTTGTGGAGGCGCTTCACCCATGTAGTGCGTAGGCATGTCGCAGCGAGGTATTCAAAGACCCGCCTTGCCCATCGGTTGTGGCTCATGAACTGCAGTCGACCGCGGTACTCCAGCTTGCTGCATGCCTCCCTTGCCTCAAAACTAGACCATCCCAGGTCGCCTTGAATGGCTGCATTGGCCACCCGTCCATGACATCCGACTGCAGTGCGGCCGACCTCTGTTTGTCTGCGCTCTAACCAATTTCTGGTGGCTGATGGGAGGCAGACCACCGCGTTGGCGAATGTGAGTCCTGGCACGTGCGCGAGCTTCCAGAGGTCGCGGACCATGGTGTACTGGTGGCACCCCCACAGGCACCGACGTCGGAGGATGCATTGCGCTCGAAGTGCAGATTGACGGACCTTAGCCTCGTGCAGTCTGAACATGTCAGTCTCAGCACACAAATTTATGCCCAGGTATTTATACGATCTGTCGACTGTCAGGGTCTCTTCATTCAACGTCAGCGATAGCTGATCATTCGCCTCGCCTGCCAGCTGAACAACCCTGCATTTTCGCTGGTTGAACTTGAGGCCAAGGCTTCGCAGCTCCGCGGCACAAATGTCTAGCATTTTTTGCACATCCTCTGTGTTTTCTCCCATGATTACCAAATCATCAGCAAAGGCAAGACCCGGCAGTCGGCTGGAGTTGTCAATTCCTGTGGTGCTGTACTTAAGGCCGAATCCCAGGTTTGCCTGCAGGAGTGCCTTTTCCAGTCCGGCCACATACAGGAGGTAGAGGAGGGGAGACAATGGACATCCCTGCCGAAGCCCCCTGTGTACGTAGACCCGTTCCGAATGCACATTGCCAAAAACGGCTGTGACTACGTTTTCCCTGTACAACCTCTTTATCGTCTCGAGAAGTGGTGGTGCCATTCCCAGAGTACCAAGGCGATGGAAGAGAGTTTCGTGCGGGACGTTATCATAGGCCTTTTCGACGTCCAGAAAGCAGCAGATGAGTCTCCTGCCTTCCTTCCTGGCAATTTCTGTACAGCTGGTGAGTACGAAGAGGTTGTCTTCTAGCCGTCTGCCCGGACGAAACCCATTCTGCAGCTCCGTTAGGACGTGCGCTGATTCTGCCCATCCGCTGATCCACGCTTTCAAGACTTGCATGAAAACTCGGTACACCACGCTAGTGACCGTGAGTGCCCGGTAGTCGCCGATGTGGGCCGCATTACCGCCGGGCTTCAGCAGGAGCACCACCCTGCCATTGCGCCAGTCCTCGGGTATGTCTCCGCCGTTAATAATGGTGGTAAACAACTCGGCCAGCTGTTCTCTCGAGTTTGGACCGAGTAGTTTTAGTAGGCGAGCTGGTATTCCATCGGGTCCCGTGGCTGTGCAAGCGCTGATGCGGCCCAGTGCCCGGTTCATGCCTGGCAGTGTGACCTCCCATGCGATATCTGGTTGGTCCTGGGATGGAGCTGAGGGCGATGACCCTTCAAGCTTGTCCTCAGGCATGCAGGCTGGTGGCCCATAGAGGCCTGACAAGTAGTCCGTGACGTGTTGTTGCAGGTCGGTGATGGGCTGTCCCGTGGCACTATCGACCATTTCTGTTGGCCCCACCCTTTCCCTGTCCAGGGAGCTGACATACCGCCAGAATTTCTGAGCCGCCGACTTGCCCTCTGCCCGCAGGGTTTGCATTTGCTTGAGATTTGCGGCAGCCAACTTTGCCTGCACCAGTGATTGCATTTCATGTTTGCGTTTCAGGTACATGTCCCACGCCACTGCTGCTGCGCCCTGGTCCTTATCTTTCACCGCCCTGCGATGGGCGCGGTTCGCGTCCCGGCGCGCTTGCCATGCCTCTGCCACCTGCCTGTCCCACCATGGCTTCTTGTAGGCTTGCCTATGTCCCTTGTGGACCATATGTGAGCGCATTATCGCACGCAAGGCTTCCATGTACTCGCCGTATGTAGCGGCTCCTAGCCGCCTCTGGCTCTCTTCGAATTCCTTGGCGACGACCTCCATCTGCCTTACCGGAAGGTAGAGAGCTTTCGACCGTTGGGGTCTGTTTTTCCGACGATGTGTGTGGGTGAAGTCCAGACGCAGGCGATTATGGTCGCTGCCCATGCTAACCAACCCCTCTTCATCAATGTGGAGGTGCTGCATAAGGCTCAGAAGACGAGGCGATACCAGCGCATAGTCAATACATGTTGCACTGTTTCTGGCGCACCACGTATATTGACCGTTGCATCTCGAGTCTAGATTGGCGATGTTGAGCTGGAGCTGTTCCGCCAGCCAGAGGAGAAGGTCACCGTTAGCGTCAGTGTATCCGTCAAGCTCAGAGAGGTGGCCGTTGAAGTCCCCAAGAATGATCACCTCCCTGTCCTTTGCAACCAGGTGAGCGTCTCTGCACACGCACTCCACTAAACCACGGTTAGTGTCCGGACGACTGCTGCGTACGGAAAGATATACCACGCATAGCGCTGTGGGGACCCCAAGAAGATCGCCTACCACCCATAAGTGGTCGCTGCATGCCTCGTCATGACCCACACGATCACTGCACTCTTGCGCCTGCCACTCCAAATCACGGCGCCACATCACTCCCACACCTCCACCTTTCCGACTTTCACCCAATCTGTTCTTTCCCGCCCAACACCAGCTCGGGTCGATGGGAGGCTCCTCGAGATCGCGGAGGTGGGTTTCGGCAACCGCGTATACGGATACTTCCTCTGTTCGAAGCGCGCTGTACAGTTCCGCCCACTTTTGTTCTCGTCGAGCGCCGTGCAGATTGAGAAAGCCAACTCTGAAGCTTCTTTGCTCCTTGCGCCGAGGTGCTGGGCGGCGACGCTGCTGCGCGCCCCTTACTGCGCTTGCCGCGGCCACTGCTGCCGTATGTGGTGTCGGACGAAGTCGCCTACCATCTGGAAAAGGTCGCCGGGCACTCCCCCCGGGTGAGCCAATTGCGAGAGGTGCGGCGTCGCCTGGAGAGGGGTTGGGCCACCGTGCGATGTCATCACATTGCTCCGCATCGTGCCCAGATGCCATGGGGCCGCCGACAGCGGCAGCTGCGTCCTGGGGGGCAGCTGTTCCCAATACATCGGTTGGTCCCAAGGTGAAGGCGCCTGTGTGAGGCCTGTCCTTGTTCCGGAGCTCGCCCGGACACCTTGGTCTGCTGGGGCTGGTCCCGCTGCCCCGACCGCATCGGCTGTGTTCGGTTTCTTCCCGGCCAGTTCCACTTGTCGACGGGGTGTGTGTTTTCCTAGGGCCGGCCGACCGCTCTTCAGGGCCGGCGCTTTCGGATGCAGTCGGTTGGGTCGTCCGCTCCGAGGCTCCCGCCTCCACTCTAAAAAAGAGCGAGCCGCGAGTGCCACTTCTTTTGCTGCTTGGCGAGCTGTGGCTGCCAGGTAGTGTACGCCATCCTGCGCCATCCGTTTGTCGCCCTCCAAGAGCTCGGAGAAGTCAACGAAAACTGTGTTCCCCGAGGCGCACATCTTCCTCAGCTGTGTGTTGAGGAGCATTGCCCTCGCCCGTGGCTCTTTTCCACGTGTTTTAACTTCGGGGACGGAACATATTGCCATCTTTTGAGCATAGGGGGCGAAAAGCTGTCTGATTGACTTGACGACCGCTTCCGGCTGGGCACCTTTAATAACATCCGCCACACCTGCGTGCAGGACTAGCAGCTGCAGGTTGTGCCTGGGCCCGCTGTGGTGTTGAGCGAGCCTCCGGTACACATCGGCCACAGTCGCATGGCGGTCATAGACGCATTCCACCCTCATACGCTTGCCCAGTTGCCGTCGTAGTGCCCTGGCTATTCTTGGTGCGTTGCCATCACCCACGACCCACACTTCTCGTGAGGAGTCGGGTGGAGCCTGTCTCTCGTAAGGTGCCCGAACCGAGTCGGCGTCGTCTCTCAGTGGGGGGTGTCTCTCGCTGTTGCCCCGCTGGCCGGATTCCTGGCCGCTTTTATCCCTCTGCGCCGGTTTGCTTGCTCTCTCTGATCGATTTGAGGCGCACCCACTGGGTAAGGCCTTGTCGAGCTCATCGCCCGCCACTGTGCTACTTGTGTGGGCGCCAGCCTCCACAACATCAGGACTTTCTGTGGTCACTGTAGGTGTGCTTGGCTCGCCTTGCGGTAGCCTTCGCACCTCTGACTCCCCTTGAACCCCCCCAACAGCCGTGGGTGATTCTGAGGACTTCTCGATGTACAGTGGACTTTCAAGGCCACTAGGGGTGCTGGGAGAAGTACTGGCTTGCTCCACTTGGGTCGACTCAGAGCCGGAAGCATCGTCTCCGCGTAGAGGTTTGCCTGATGGTACTGGGAGTTGGTCCTGCTGTTGGAGTTGCTCCTTCATCTGCAAGATGACACACCTCAGCGCCTCCATCTCTGTGTTCGCATCCAGTACCTTTTTTTGCAACGCCTCTATCATGATGCATTGTTTGCAAACGAAGGGGCTCGTCGTAGCCGTTTTCAGGTCTGCAAACCCTGTCTCCTCCAGGTAAGCCCACCTCCCACACTTGTCACACTGCACCTGGTCTTCGTCTGTTTGTTGTCGCCTCTTCACTCCCTTCGCCATGACGTTCCGGGAATTTCTGCAGGGCCGACTACAGGGGAAAACCGGTCGGACGGGAGAGACTGGTCGGAAGGGAGAGGGGGTCACGGGTTGGGGGGGGGGGGGTTGCTTCCTTGCACGTTGCCTTCCCGCCGTGAAATGACGATGGAGGCGCTTAAGCCTACGTACACTTTGCGACGGGAATCCAGGCTTCGGGGTTGATCAACAGATGATGGTGAGCTTGTCGCCGATACTAGCACAGCGTCTGGACTTGACGACCATCATATGCTGCTTACGAACTTCCCCGTCACATTCAAACCTCGCGCCGTATCCAAGAAGCAGGCAACACGCCACACGCCACACACGACACACG